>JAWNNI010000242.1:14572500-14575000 GCA_035043065.1 Hirtodrosophila confusa | reverse complement strand
CTGTACTGCGGGGTATATGCATTTCTGCTAACTGCTAACTGCTAACTGCTACTACTCTACTAACAATTTTGGAAGTCCTCTGCAGGTCTATTTTCAATTGGAAGCATATACAATGTCTTTTATTTACTTTAATCTTTATATATTTACTTATCAGGCACGAAACAAACTCAAGTCGATGCGGAAAACAACACGAAAACAAACACACTAAATATGCAATATGTGTCAAATCAAAGAAACGATACAAAATTAATATTAACAAAATTTTGTAATCGTTTTTATTCTTCTATTTATTTTTTTGTTCCATTCCACGTTCCCTTTTCCCTGTGCGTCTATTGGACATGTTTGCACTGCTTGCAGCCGCATAGAATATACACAAATCAAAATGAAAGCAGTGCAGTTGTTTAATTAAAAAAAAAAAGAAGAAACAATATATGTACATAAATAATAAATTTGTTTATGGAGTATATATCAAATAAAACACATTACGCGGCATTACGTATATTAAATGCTTGTGTTGTTGTTGTGCGAGTGTGTGTGTGTGTGTGTGTGTGTGTGTGTGTGTGTGCATGAAATTTAGTATTTTGATTTTTGTATACCTATCTAACTAGCTAATTACCACCCTCAGATTAACTGCGGCCCACGCTCGTCCACAAACTAACCTCGTTACAATATTATAAATTACGGTAATTCTTCTCGCTACATTTGTTAATATATTGCAGTTGTTGTTCTTCTTCTTCTTGTTGTTGTTGTTGTGTTGTTGTTGTTGTTAACTTTCTTATTTTTACACATTGTCTGCAAGTGTATATTAATATCAATTAGAAAATTTCAATAATTTTTGATTTCATTTTGTTGCATATCGTTCGTTTTTCGTTTTTCTTTTTTCTTTTTTTTTCTTTCTTTAATTTTCTTTTTTTTCTTTTTTAGTATTTCTATTGTTTGCATTGCATTGTTTCATATATATATTTTGTTGTTCTATTATTAATTGCGGTTTTCTTTTAAGAGTTATGAGATATATATGGTGTTATCCTATATAGTAAGTAGATTGCTTTTATGTATGTATGTATATACAGTCACTAATTGTCTGTCTGTCCGTATGCGAATGCCAGTGTGTGTGTGTGTGTGTGTGTGTGTGTGTCGTGCGTGCGTGTGTGTGTGCGTGTCGTAGGCGCCCAGAAACGTATGCAAGAGATGCAATCGATTTGAGTGAGTGTTGGAAGCTAACTGCTACGCTGCGAAGATGTGATGCATGACAAAAAGCTGACGGGATACGGCAACTATATAGCTTGACGTTTATACTAGTGTTGGATAATGCATGGTTAAATGTTGGGTTAGAAAGAAACTTTCAACAGAATTGATACAATTATTCACTTGATATGAAATGTGATTATTTGTTTAGTATTGTCGCATTGGAGAAAACCCTGACAGATGACAAGACAATAACTACTGCTGAAGGTTTGACAGAACGTTTGATAGTGTTGTTTTCAATACAGTGTTGGAAATAAATTTTAACAGAATTTATGCAATTTTCATTAAATGTGATTCGTTTATTCAGTAAAAAACTAAAAAAAAAATAAGGAAACAAATAAATAAATATAAATGAAACTAATCAAGAACCAATTACAAATGGCGTATGAATGATAATAGGTTAGTTAATAAATACAATATACAATAACAATAGATACGAATAAAAACAATAACGTATGCTACAGCTGATGGCAGCTGCCTTTTAGGAGAGTACGACACATAACTATAGATATAGCCAATGAAATAAGGTAACAATGATTGACGTTGATTGCCACTTGACTGATGCAAGGAAAAATTAAATAAATATATTCTCTACAAATTACAAAAAGGGTACAAAGATAATTACAAAATTGGAGAGAGAGAGAGAGTGAGAGAGTGAGAGAGAGAGAGAGAGAGAGAGAGAACAATGAGGATAAATGGAAGTGTTTGATATTTCATTGTTTCATTCATTTTCTTGATCATCTATGTTTCGAGTCACGGGCGCTTGATTGATGGATTGATTGATTGATTGATTGGTGATATTGATTGATGGGAAGCGCTGCTCACAGATGGTAGAAGATTGAACCACCTGAACCGCTTGTCTCACTTGAACCAATTGAACTGCTTGAACCACTTGAACTGCTTGATTCACTTGACTTTGACAGTGATTTTGAAGACTCTGTTCTTGAATCTGCATATAGTAGATAGGGAATCGTTATTGAGGTTTGACAATAGTATAGCTACATTGGGTTCGAGTGTTTGGTGTATGTGTGTTTGTGTGTTTGTGTGTGTGTGTGTGTGTGTGTGTGTATGGTGTGATTGTCGATCTATGGACTACTTGATGGACTGAAAGAGTGTGTATGTATGTATGTACGAGAATACACATATAAATACAAAAAAAGTATGCATTTATATGCACATACATCATGTTCATAGATTGCTTTCAATCATACATTCTGGTTGCTGTCAGGTTCTCTTTTATGTTTTCTTTGTTGCT